>JAKWJA010002490.1:38548535-38594035 GCA_027704765.1 Solanum habrochaites | reverse complement strand
TTTATTAATGACAAATATCTTCTTAAAAGTGATACACTATTGTTTTTGATATGACCCACGGATTTAGGAAGGCTTGGAAATTGATCCGAAGATAACCGTCTTTAATTCGTTACGCATGTCATTATAAATTCATTCTTTGATTAGTATTTTTACTATTTTAAAAGATAAAAATTAAATGTATTTTTTTACTTTTTTTATTGGTCAAATTGAATTCATTTATATTATTCTATAATTTCTTTCTCTTTGAATAGTACAACTGTATTTAATAGGGTACTACTGTTAAATTTAATTTGTATAGAGCTGTAATAAATGTCTTTTTCCATGAGTTTTTGAATTATAATTTGTATCTAATTGGTGGGGTCTCTCGCTCATTGTATTTGCCGCGTCTAATTACATTTATCTCAAATATACATGAATTCAAAATTAGGTAATTTCTTGTAATTACATTATCTAAGTGTAATTTCCTCTCTCTCTCTTTATATATATTAGTAGTTACCATCGATTGAATCTCTCCTACCATATATAGTGACTTCACATATGTTTTACTATTATTTTCTTTATTGTATTTACCATGTTAAATCATTTGACATGCATAGTTTTCTTGTCAATCTTCTAAGGAGATAATATTCTTATCTAATAATAAAAATGGGGCCAAACATATATGCAGATCTTAACTTGTCATTAATATTATTTTGACGATTCCAACTCACCTTGTTCCATTTTAACCCTCAGCTTCCATTTTTATTACGTTCCTTACTCAAGGTTTTTCCTTTTTCTCTTGTTCGATATGATCATAAGCCTGTTCATCTTCTAGAATCAAAGAGCTTCCGTTTTAAATGGGTGACATAACTCATACAATTGTCCCCCTCTTGTCACGCCTGAGCCTACAGCAAAACCCTTGATGTGGCAGCACTCACTCGAAAACCATTTCTGGCCCCTCCCACTACCCTCGCTGACTTACTTAACTCATGGAAATCTAAACTCAACTTAAACACGAATAAACATATTTAAAATCAAAACTTCATAATAATCTGCCAAATGGAACTTAAGTCTCCGCATTCAAATAACTCCAAACAAACTGACTACTCACATCTTTCAAGCTCTAATGACGGAAGAGGGCTGTTGATAGACTCCCAAGTCCTACAACTAAACTATAAGCATGAAAAGATGTCCTCTGGAATGCCAAGATACTCATTCACCCACTAACTCTGAACCAATCTGGATCAACGCAAGCGTTTATGCTGATCCCCTATTCCTGCTTCTACATTATAAAACAATGCAGTCACTACATAGTACAATTGAATGTACGCGTACGGGTTGAGTGCTAAACACAACTGTCCATATGATTTTGCTTTGCAATCGCACGGTATTGGCTTTGAACAAATTCCCCACTCACCTTACCCTCCCACCATATCATCTTCATCAATTCCCCTCAAGATGGTCACAGCGCAAGGTTAGGAAGGAATACTTATAATCTAAGATTACTTATATAGCACTCAAATTAGATAAAGGTTCTAAGACTGCCATAGATTCATTTTCTTACTTTTAGGCACAAATTGAGTGCTTGAGTGATTTACTTACTCCTCCTAGATGTAGGAGTAATGATCTTCTACCCGGAAAGATGAATAATAGATTTCCTCCCCTTTAACCGTAGCTGCACTAGGCCTTGACTTACTAGTTGTTGCCTTATCAACTTGTAGGGGTGTACCAGCGGCTGATGCTAGTGAAAACAGGGCTTGACGAGCAAAGCAATTGGTGTCTCCTCTTTTGGATTAAACCATGGTGTCCAATGTTGAGTTCGACATTGTTATTGATTACTCACACCTTTTTCTTTTAATGTGATGAATGATACTACCCTAGAATACACCTCCACAAAGTTTTCCCGGTTCGATAATCTCACCAAAACATGACGATGGTCCAGTAGTCCCAAATTGCAATCTTATTTGATTTCGAAGTGTCGTGTAAAAACCTTTCTGAGATCAATCATATCAGGTCTCCCATAAGAGAACTTAGGAACAAAAGTATATTGCAAGTTCTCTTTTTGGATATACAATTCCAAATCCGAAAAGCTTAAACTCACTGTTGGTTCGCCATGAACATATGTCACAGGTTTTAATTTTATTGGAAGTTTTCCATCAGATTTTTGAATGCAAGTTGATGGATTAGGAATAGATGCATAACTAGGTTTTTCTGGTCTCTCTTTCACGGCTTGAGGCTGTGGAGAATCTATTTTTGCCATGGAGGCCTAAAACTCCATAAAATTGCCATACACATTCATAATTACATCTATTTTTTGAATAAGGGACCAAGAAATTATGAAATTCACATCACAATTAAAGAAGAGGATCAAATATGTCAATCAATTCATCCCTAAAACCTAAACCGCACATGTAAATTTACCCGTAAACCCAAAATTACATTGGGGCTCAAAAACCTAGAAAAGTCATCCGTATATTTGTCCATCAAAAATAGCAACCCAATATAACGTACTAATTAATATATGTTACTATATAATTGATAGATTAAACTAGAAAATTTAAAGCAGGTTACAAAAAAACGCCTAACACACTAAAGAAAAATCAATTTACTTTTAATGTTGTATTTTTTTTAGTGATCAAGCATACTTCAGAACTTGACTATGAGATCTTGTACTGGGAGATTGCATAAGTTTAAAATTGAGATTTCGATTATCAGTATTCACTTTGTCTTGATAATTTTTTTAAAGTATTATTAATACTATTTTTATAATATTTAGATGAGGCGAGATAACTGATATAGGTTGTAATAATTCACTTCACACTTACCATCTCCTCTCTCACAGGTCGTAGACAAGTAAAATGTTTTGAAAAATGATATGGAATTTATGAATGTCGTTTCAGGCCCAAAATTGCGCAAATATTTTTTTTAAAAAAACTTATTAAATTATCATAACCCATTTAGTTACAAGTGAAATGTTCTTGCTTTTGAATTATGATAGAAGAATTTCTAACAAATATACAGAAAATCATCAGGGATAACTATAAATTGTTAGACTCATCACTCCAAAATAGGAGAAAAAACGCTACACAAATAAAATTTCTAATCCTTCATTTTAATTTATGACAAGATAGACACTCATCATCCGTTGTCATGAACCGAATTAAACAAAACGTGGACACTTCTATTTGAGCAATTAATATAAATTAAATTATAAATTATTTTTTAATAACTCATTTCCATAAAGGAGGAAGGTCCGACGTGCACCGGCTGCCCATCCTCGTCGTTAACCATAATTATCATATTTAATAGAAATAGAAATTCCTTAACTCGAAAAAATAAAATTATAAAAACTTAAAGCAGTAGATACCAATCCTAGCACCTAAACAAACAACTAATATCAGGTGTTTCAATCCCTATTTTCCCAAATGTATTCAAAAAATGAAAAACTCTAGTTGAAACATAACTTAGAAACCTTTAATAGCTGTTATTTGTTCCCTAATTAGGCCTCAAATAGCACCAGCATAGCCAGAAAAACAGCAGAATGACGCAAAAGTAACCTTAATAAATCTTGAAGGGAATGAACTAACCATAAAACAAAAATCAAATAACAACGATATCAAAGCTAATTGCGCCCTTTTAAGCATAAAACGAAGATCAAATAATAACGATACAAAGCTAATATGCCTTAGGAAATAAGACAAGGATCAAACAACAATGATATCAAAGCTAATCCATTTTTGGGCATAGCCAATTAAACTTTTTCAGTACAAAAAAACAAAAGAAAGAAATCACATAAAAAAAACATATTAAAGCTTAGTCCACTTTTCATTAGCACGAATTTGTTATAATGCTTTAAAGGGTTTTCATCAAACGTCACGTCACCTCACCACCATGTTTTAATTAACAAATTCATCTGGATCCAAAACGTACATAAACATGTCATTTGTCTGAGTTCAAATTAGAGAACTATAGGCAAACGGGGGGGGGGGGGGGGGGGCTCTATTTAGATCACTTTAAGTTTTAAATCACATTAAATTATAATTATCTTTTTTTTCTAACTCAGTTTCCATAAGGTGTCGTAATTGCACAAGCTTGCCATCCTCTGATCAATACTATTAACACCACTTTCAATTAACAATAAATAGAAAATTTCTAATGCAAAAGATAAATTTAGAAAAACTTAATTAGTATCCCAATTCAGACACATAAAGAAACACCTAATCACCTAATCTTTGTTGCCCAGGAGGATTCTCCAAAGAAGTCATATGCCATCAATTGTCAGTTCACAACAAAGAAAGGGCCACCAAAATCTAATCACACCCACCATACGTCAAGAATGGCTCCCTCGAAGCTGTAAAAGTAGACGGTTGGCTGCATTAGCACAAACTACAGCTCCGTGAAGTATCAAATCCTACTATCCCTATGGAATCGAGGTACCTAAGCTAATTATGCTGAAGATGAAGGTATAATATCTTGAAGCCTGTCTGGAAATAAACTGCGTTACATCCATCTTGTGATGGACACATCTATTGTCGAAAAAATGGCATAAGGACTGTTCGTATTTAATTTTTTTAAGCAAATAAAGGAGCACAATAAGTAGATGTTTTTTGAGTTTTTGAATCTAGATGTTGTATTATTTTTCTGCTTGGCAATTTGATTCATTTGCTTTCGGGGGACTTTCTCATTGCTGAAAGTTCCTGCAAGAGGCACATATCAGCTAATTTACTTAAATTTTTAAATTTTAAAATTAAAATCGAAGTACATCAATAATTATGTACTCGTTGGGACGAAACTAAGAAAAGTCTAAAGCAGAATAAACATAACAATGCTATAAATCAAATAACCCAACATCTAGACTCAAACACATCTACTTATTATGCTACTTCATTTGCTCAAAAATTAATGAACATGCCTATTTCATTTTTTGTCACATATAGATGTGTCCTCACATAATGAAGTAATGAGTATATTCGGCTAGTTTCAAAGAAATTATACATTCATGTTCTCGTATCATTAGTGCAGTTCATTAATTTCCGCAGTGGCTGTAGTATTTGATGCTTCAAGATCTCAGTTTGTGCACTGCCAGCAACCAGCTGTTTTACAGCCTTGGAGGAGACCTTTTTTTCCCCCCTGTGAATTATTTGTGGGTACCTAGAATTTGTATGGCCCTTTCTTCTTTTCCTGAAGTGACGATTGTGCTATGCTTCTTTGGAGAATCCTCGGGGGGGGTGGGGGGGGGGGGTTTGGGCAACAGAGTTAGCGGATTCTGTATTTGTTGGGTTCTGATCCTCGTTGAAACGATATTCAGTTCCCCACAACAATCTATCTTTCATCACCAACATGTCTCTCTCCCATCTTCCAAGATCGTTGGGCTGTTACTCACAGGTTTGAACTTCTTCCGCATTGACCTCAACGTGATTTAATTTCGAGGATCACGACATGGTAGGTTGTGATTCAATAGGAAGATAGTAAGATTTTAAGAAGAGAACCAAGAACAACTACACTTATTGATTTAGAAAAGGTATCCAACTTGGATCAGGGGTTGGAACCTCTAACTACACACCCTCAGTTTGATTAATCTTTTGCGAGACTATATCAATCTCATTTTCTTCTATATACCTAAAAATATCACTTAAAACAAAATAACCGTTGTGTTTTGGAGCAAGGAAAAATGTCTAGCCGAATTTCCAACTTTCCAATACCACCAACCACAAATATGTTCTATCCTAAAAGTTGTTGCATCAATCTTTCAACCTCACTTTCAAGTTCAGATAGAAATTTTTTTTTGGTGTTAGTAAGAACTACTCCTCTACAACACTCAACTAAGTGCCCATTAACAACAAGTACACCTATTACCTACATATGCTATAGCCTATAAGAACTTTTTTATTATCTTCTTTTATTTTGATAGTACTACGATTTTACAAATAATTAGTGGAATTTCCAACTTCTATGAACCAATAATATCTTTTATAAGTTTTAAGTTCCCTTATTCATCACCTTAATTCCCCGCTCAATCGTTCTCTTTATTGTGATTTTTGCGCTAAAGCTCAAAACTTGTCGTTAAGTATTGAATCTCACAACAGTTCTTTTATTATATACGTCTTAAACACATCCTCTAATTTTATGATTAAAAAAAATGTTAGTTTTTGTTTCCATTTGAAATACACACTAGAGTTAGCTTATGATCACTAATCAACTCCTGTACGACAACTAAACACTAATTTATTTGCCCTTTAATGTTATGGCATGTCATCACTAATAACTCTCATTTCTATCGAATTTTGAATTCACCATTGCATCATTGTACCCTTCTAGAGTTCTAGTACACAAAATATAAATTTATCTTTGATACTATACTGTGGCACCTCTCATGTATCAACAATTTTTCTTTCCAAAACAATGCATCAAGATGCCTATCTCACAAGAAACATGAGAATATATAAACTTTACAAATCATTAATATTTTTCCCACTCTAATGTTTACGTCATTAACATCACAATTGAACTATCACATATCACAACATTTATACCTCAATAAACAAACTTAATTCTTTTTTTTTTCCTTTTCTTACTAGTATGTAATACAACCTTCACAAACACCCCTACAATTTCAAAGTATTTCATACTAAAGAGATAACTTTTTCATTAGTTTTTTCAAATTTTGTATGTACAACAAATGTTATAAATTAAAATGTCAAAAACTTCATCGTTTGTTTTCAAAAAAACCATTTGGTATATGGTGTGAAGATTATTCACAATGTGAACAATAATAATTTTCCACTTAGTAATTATTTATATGTTTCAAGAGACGTTCAAAGATTAGTCCTAAATTTTGGATGCTCAAAACACACAAGATGTAACTTCTTAGCATGTTCATTTTTTCCACAGACAAATTTATGCATCAAAAAAGCAACCCAATATGAGTGCTTAGCTTTTTCCAATAAAATTGTTACAAAGTTAATGATCTCTATAGCATTCTATCTAATCAAACACTAAGCATTTCAAAGAATTCTGTCATCATAGGATTACTACATCTATCCTCAGCACCTAATATTAAAAATAATGTCATTTTTGAATTATGTCTCTCGTTATTTGTAATTTTTTGTTCTTATCCTCGTAAGATTTTTTAAAATATTAATGTGTTATATTTAGGTTAGGGTTCAACCTTGAAAGTATTCTAGGTTATGCCCGACTAAAAAGAAAAAATCATTTTCTTGCTAAATGGTAAGTTTTTTTTTTATGTGTAAATTTGGCTATCAACGGTTATCTTTAAGTATTCTGAGTTATATTTTTATTTCTTGCTACAATCTAACAATTTATTGTTATATCTATGTTTCCTCTTTACTTGTGTATTTTTTGTTTTCTCGTAGCTTGAGGTATTAGTGTTGTTAGAATTTGGGGGTTCATTTTTAAAGGGTTCTAAAGTTTTTTTGACTTAGAATTTTTCTTTTTTGATAAATCATTTTTAAAAATTTTGTTAAATTTTTCTTACTCTTACTCAATAAGAGGTTTCACAACTTTGATCATATTTCATAAGGATCACTGACGCGAATATTTAAATCGTAATAAACCAACCACCTTAGATAATATCAATATTTTTCTATGTGAGTTTAATTAAGATATGTTTCTCCATTTCGAAGAACGTTTAGTCGTTCTAGAAAATCCCTAATATATATAAATCACTTTTTTCTTCAACTTGGTGTAATGATGCCCAAGTATGACTTGTTTACCATCCAAATCTAACATCGATCTTTACGTATTATCACAACCCCACATGAGTCCACTTTTAAAATGACCACACAAATATATCATCTAGGTGTTGCAGGGTGCTGAATGTAGAACGAGGGTCGGAAGGTGTTCCTTAAAGCAGAAGAGGTGTGTTGTATTTTTCTTCCAAATTTGAGAAAGCGATTGGATCAAGGTGCTTGCATGTGGGAAGGTCCGCTAGATCAAGGTTATGAGTGCGGGCGGGGTGAGAGCGTAATAATAAGGTGGGGGTGGGTGGTCACATCCCGGGTGATGTCGTGGGGTGTTTCGAGTGGCACTGGGAGACAGCAAAGAAGGCCCCAGGATGCTCCCAGGGTTGAAAAACGTACATGGAGTTGCTTGAACGGGGTGGGTGGGGAGTCAGGGTCTTGTCCCTGGGACTATCAGATGGGCTATGGGTCGCTTGATTATTACTTGTTCGTTGGGGGGCGCTCTGTGGGGTGGGATAGCAACCCTATCAATGGTGACCGGTGAGTTGGGGGGCAAAGAAAGAAAGGAGAGGAAGAGGCCGAAAACTGGGGAAAAGCTGAACTGAAAAATAGGTGATCATGACAGTGCGGAAATTCGCATCAGCTTGAAGTGGGGCGAGCAAGCGGCGACCTGACTGGCCAAAGACAAGCAAAAGAAAACAGGGAGAGGTGTAAAATATTGATATAAAAACTACCGTCACTTCATGTAATAACTCAATGTAAAATAAAGTGACATTTTACAGTTTAACTTAGAATTGCATAAAGGAACTGCCTCATAATTATTATGTATTTGTGTTTCATGATAGGGGTTATAAAAAGGTCAACAAGACTATTTAGGCACATTTAAGTCTCATCAGTAATAATTTTTGAATAATTAATCGTATTAAATATTCATCAAAGTTTATAATTAAAGAAACCTAGACACAGAATATGAATTTTCTTTTGAGAGCTAAAAAGTTTTTTTTCACCGTTTTTACATAAAAAAAAATATCTTTAAGACCACAAATTATAATGCAGTCCAGAATTTCTGTAATTTAAATAACTCGGAAAAAATCACAAGTTTTTCTGATTTTTCAGTCAGCACGCACCAGAAAATTAGAAGCTCCAAGCAGGCAATAAAAGTGCTACTAACATATCAGTTTCATTAACCACAACTGAGCTTCAGAGGCAAATATGTCCAAATTTTCAAAAATTTGAATTGTTGCTATTACTGGAGATGATTTAGGATTAGTGGATACAATATATCTAGTATAAATTACACCAAATTTTATATCATGAGATACATGTATATGAATATATCTGAACGCATCAAAATCAAATAAAATTTGTAGAATCGCAAATAAGATTGTATCTAAATAATTAACTCTTGAGCTACACCACACTGCACTTTGCAACTCCTCACACAACTCCAGCACGAGGTTTTCCCTCTCGTACGCTTGAATTATAATGAATTGAGATAAGGCATAAATTCTCTTTGAATTTATCTAGAAAATTCTAATACTCACTTGGATTGAGATAAGGCATAGATTCTCTTTGAATTTATCTAGAAAATTCTAATACTCACTTGAATTATCATGTCGATCTATTATACATTCTAAATTACTCTAAAGTAAATTTTTCACTCCTAAAATTGAAATGACAAAAGATAACCAAAAAAAAATGTGACTCAGGAAAATTAAAGTGTTAAAAAGCAATAAAAATGAAAATCCTCCTTACCCTCCACAACCTAAAAGCATCACAACAACGATAGTCGATCTAGTGGTGCTGATCATTGTGGTTGTTTGTTAGTTGTTCAGATCTGAAAGTGCGAAACTCATTGGAAGGTTGTCATAATCGTCTAAGAAGCTTCGAGCTCGCTAGAACACCTGCAAAATAAATAAAAAATAAATAAAAAAGGATAAGAAAAGGGGTCCTCATTCGTTGTTTGTTTTTGATAATTGATTTGAAGGCTTTGGGTTGGCTACTAGTTGTCGAAAAGAAGAGGGAACACCCCGTTGTGGAGTAGGGTTATGGTGGGTGATGATTTGGTTGTTCTTTGTCGCAGAAGACGAAGAAATTGTGGGTTGGGGTTGAAAAACTGAAAAATTAAATAGATGAGATTTATTGATGAAAAATTAATTATTAAATAAGTAAAATACCTAAATTATGATTAATTAGTATAAATATAAAATAAATACAGAAGATTATCATATAGTAAACAAAACAAAAGAAATATAAAAGAATCCGTTTCTGATAATACATCACTTGTAATCTGATAATATGAAAAATTTATAAAATTTGCCCAAAATATCAGATGAATATAACATTTAAATATATTGCTCCAAAAAAAACTTTGAATCCACCAAAATATCTAAATGCATAAAATATTTTCATTCCACCATCAGTATGGTGAAGTGAATTTTTTTCACAACAAATTTTCCTGTAGTGATTTTTCAACCCGTGTCAAATTGCATTTCTGTTTCCTAAGTAGATAATTAACAACGGACATGAATCATTTTTCAGTCATTACTTTCTTATTTCGACTATAGATAAATTGTATTTTTGATAAATTTCCTAAGTCATTATTAAATCACGTGATAATGAGCATTTCGTCATTATATTTACACCACAAAAATAAAAAAATATCTTCACATTTTTCCCACTATCACCACCTGGATTTATATTCTGAAACCAACACTTAAATTAATATCCTCATAATTTATAACTTTGAACTGATCATTAGCCAAGTTTATAATGACCTTTATTTTCATCGGCCTTCTATTCATATATTTTCAAAATATGCAGAATGATTAATTTTCATATCTACCAATACTATCGTTTAAGTTATTATTATAAACGCGTCAATAATATTATTATACCCATTGAATCATATCATAACAATTATTTGATCTCCCAAACAGAAGAAAGACTACTTAAAAACTGTAAAAACAAAATGAGAAAAGACACTTTGATACACCTAATACAACTAGAACTAAATCTTTTATGAAAAATTAGTATTTTTCATAAATTGAACGAAATTTTAAAAATGACACTCAACTTCATTGGAATAAAATCATCACTTTAATATTCAAGAAATCAATCAAAACACTAATATTTTTTAAAAACGGAAAAATATACCTCAAATTAACTTTATACTTTTTAATTCCGAACCACAAAAGGTTAATAGATATATTTATTACTCTCTGCAGTGTGATTAAAAACTATGATTAAGGTAATTTTTTTACGTATAATATAGTAGATGTGAATCCCCTTTCGCTACATCCTGTGTATATTTTTTAGATTTTAAACTCGTTTATTAAAAATTCTGGTTCTGCACTAACTTCGTGATCTCTATTAAAAAAAAATCAACAGTTATCTTAAATATTAAACCGTTCATTTATTTAAAAAATTAAAAAAAGTCATTATATAGGGCGTTTAAAAGAATCTGGTAATGTGACCATTTAATCAATTTGCCCAAAAAACAATCAGAATGATACAAATTTAATAAAAGTTTCCCAAAAAAAAACATTGAAATAACATCGAAATGGCATAATAATTTTTTGACATTGGTAGTGTCAAAGTGAAACTTTTCGCAAATTTTCATGTATTGTATTTTTTAAATACGTATCAAGTTCTATTCCGTTTCCTCTCAGTAGATAATTACAACGGACCTTGTGTCATTTTCGGTTGTTACTTGCGTTATTTAGCTCTAGTTAAATTGGTAATTTTTTAGATCAATTTCCCAAGTCCCTTCTTAATCACGTGACAGGACTATTTCGCATTAAAAGTTAACAACCCACGAAAATAAAAAAATCTCTTTACTTTTTTCCACTTTCACACCCGAATTATATTATGTACACCAACAATTAACTTAATATCCTCAATAATTTTATTACATTTGAACTGATCATTAGCAAAGTTTGTAATGAATCTTATTTCACTGTCTATATTTCAACAATACTTTCAAAGTAATATTTACAACAATGAGCCATTGGTCAATATCGAGCGATACATATATTTAAGTATTCTTATAAGCGTTGATATATTATTATACGTGTTTGACACAATATATAACATTAGTGATCTCCACAACATAAGAAAGAATAACTAAAAAAATGTATAGGGTGCGCACACAAGTGCGGAAAGAGCTTTTAATTAGAAGCTAATACCATTAGTAATTTTCATAAATAACAAAAATTTAAAAATGACAAACTGTGTAAGAATAATCATTAATTTTGGGAATATTCAAGATCCAATATAAACAATGATATTGTTTTTAAACTGAAAAATATAACTCAAATAACCGTATACTTTTAACTCCGAACCACAGTGGTCAATAGATATATTTATTACTTCTCTGCACTGGTGATTTGAATATGATTTAAAAAGGAAGTAATTTTAGGTCACATAGTAGATGTTTGAACCCCCTTTCACTATTTCCTGTGTATATTTTTTTTCAGATTTGAATGTTTTATTAAAAGTTCTAGCTCTGTCATACTTTCTCGAGTCCATATGAAGAAAAAAAAGTATAAATTTAAGGTTCCCATAGTGTAATACATAATTACATTCTGTCCGCGCCAAATTTGTATTTACTAATAATCTCTTACAATTGCTGTGGCTGATCATTATAATGTTTGTGGATACCACATGGTAATGATACACAGTAACTCAAACTGTTAGAATTACACAGGGATGAAAATCCCGTCTTCTTTTAGTTAACCACATTTAAATTGTTTTTATCTAAATCACTTAGTGAATTAGCAGGTGACAGTTCAGTGAATAATGTCTCTCATTTCCACACTTCTATGCTTGTTGATAACAATTTCAATTGTTGAAAATCCAAGATTATATCCTCTAGTTTGGAATACATTTTTATTAACATCCAGTTTATTAAACTTATTGACTGTACATGATACAATGGGCACAAAAAACGTGCGTGTTGGGTCAAGAAAATCGATGCTGAGCACATCATGCGTCAGGGGGGGAGCAGGGCTGCGCGGGGCTCAACACGATGTACGGGCAGGCTGGTTTTCGAGTGAGGGAGCAGCAAGCCACCCTTATGTCACACCAAGGTAGTAAACGGGTGATGGAGACACGATAACAAGTGTCAAAAAAACGCTTGAGACAGAGGAAAAGCAGGGAGACACATCTAATTCATGTACCAATGCATCGACTAACACACTATAACACACTGAGTACTTGGGTAATTAAACTTATTGTCTGATACAATGGATAACAATTGGTAAAATTCATGATACATAGGATTTCCTTTAACTAAAATTTTTACTATTTTCAACCACAATGGGTTGTTTGCTTCTTTCTCTTTTGTTTGGTGTATGTTTGTCACCTTTGATTTTAGATGATTCGCCAAAATCTTTTGTTTGAATCCTTCCGAACATTCATAGGATCTGCAAAGACTTTTTTATATTTTCTTTCCAATTTTCATTTCCGAATCATAAATTTCCTTCTATTAGTAAAAGGATCCATTAATATGATGTATAGAACAATGAACAAAAAACAAAGAACAAAAAAAAAGAAAAGAAAAACGATGATGTAGTAAGAAGAAAAAAAAGACCGAAGACGGCTGATGTAATTAGCACTGACAAAAGAAAAAAGAAGAAATACGAACCGATTATGGATTAAGAAGAAGAAGAACTATAGACGTATGATGGAGTAAGAAGAAAGAAGAAGAGAAGAACCAGAGAACAATGGTCCAATTTTCAGAAATTTCAAATTTTTTTGATTTTTTAAATTCAAATTTTTCAATATGAAATGTTGTGAAAACGTTTTTAATTAAAAATTCAATAATTCACAATTCAAAAAGTGTTTTTAGTGGAGAAAAAAATGGCTGATATTGGGGAAGTGGTTGTGTTTATAGGAGAGAGAAGGTTAGTATCTCTAAACTTTTCTACTAAAATTAAAACAAGGGAATTATGTAATATTTAAAAACGCAGGAATTAAGAGACTCTAAACTTATCGTTTTGTAATTTAATTTAAATTTTTCCAGAAAAAATCATCAAATAATCTTAAATTTTAAACAATTCTTTATTATTTTAAACTATGAAAAAATAAAAAACATCATTACTACAGGGGAGTAAAAATAATCTAATAATATATTTGCCCTAAAAACATCAGATGATTACAACATTTGATAAATTTTTTGCCCCAAAAAAATTTGAAATCAACATCGACATGCAGATAAATAATATTTTTCCATCTTTTAGTGCAAAGTGAAAACTTTTTCGCAACTTGTCCTTTAGCGATTTTTCAACACTTTTTCAATTCCATTCGTGTTTTTTCAGTAGATAATTACAAAGGATTGGTGTCATTTTTCAGTTGGTTTACTCTTATTAGAGTTTAGCTAAATTATAATTTTTGGGGGATCAATTCTCAGTCCCTTCTTAAATCAAAGGTGACAAGGAGTTATTTCCGTCATTAAACTTACAAACCCACAGAAATAACAAAACTCTTCAAGTTTTTTTCACTTTCACACAAGGGAGCACCTGGATTATATTATGAATATCAACTCATCACTTAATATCCTCAATAGTCTAATAACATTAACCTGGTCATTAGCAAAGTTTTTTAATGACTTATTTTCATCATCATGTTATTCTATTTCATAATATTTTTCAAAGAAATAAAGCACACTGATCAATTGGTTCAATATCTAACCATATATTATATTTGGAAGTTTAATTATTTAAAACGCATCGATAATATTATCATATATTGATACATCTCATCACATTAAACGCGCTTCCCAAAAACAGAAGAAAAATCACTTCAATGCAGATAACAAGCAAAGTAGGAAAGAACTTAATTAAGCCTAATCAAATAGTATTTTTTCAAGAAAGAAGAACGGAAATTTTAAAATGACAGAATTCATAGGAAATAAACTCTTACTTTAATATTCAAGGAATCAATCAAAACCTGATATTTTTTAAAAACTTAAAATTATAGCTAAATAACCGTATCTTTTAACTACCGCACCAACAAAGGTTAATAGATTATTTATCTCTCTGCATGGTGATTTAACTATGATAAAGTAATTTTGTAGGTAATATATAGATGGCGAACCCCCTTTCGCTACTTCCTATGTATAACATTTTTTTGATTTTAAATACTTTATTTAAAAATTCTGGCTCCGCACTCTTGTGGAGTCATATAAATTAAGAAAAAAAATCAACAATTATGAATTAAATTTAAAAGTTTCATTTATTTTAAACTATAAAAAAAATTTAAAAGTTCATTAATATAGGGATTTAAAATAATCTGGTAATATGACGTTTTAATAATTTGCCCAAAAAAAACAATCAGATGATACCAGGTTTTAATAAACTTTGCCCAAGAACTTGAAATTAACATCGAAATGTATAATAATATTTTTCACACTATGTTAGTGTGAAAAGTGAAAATTTTTCCGCAAATTTTTCATGTAGTGATTTTTCAACACGTGGCATTCTATTCCGTTTCTCAGTAGATTAATTACAACGGACTGGTGTCATTGTGTCACACTCAAAAATGGGTGTGATGCACTCGTCTTATCCCACCAAGACAAGTCAGCCTAAAACCCAATATTTTTATAAGTGTGGAGTAAATGACAATCAACACAATTTCTATTATAAACCAATTCATATTAATTCAATCCCCAAAAACAGTTGTCACGTTCACCAGCCTCTAATGTAAATATTGAATTGAAATAAAATAAAAGTCTAAATAAGTTGTCTTTCAAGTAAAAACAAAGTCATAACGGAGAGGAAAGTCGCTGAGATGACAAACAACTACCTCACAACAACCCTCCACAAGATGCCTCAGAGCGAAAGAGAATGACAGGTTATCACGAAAATTCGGGCCTCCGTATCCTACAAAAAAAAATTGAAGAATCAAGGGTGAGTACCAAACCACGCGGTACCCAACACGCAAACCTCTAAACACAATTTAATTGACAAATCGGGACTCCTTACCTATCTAAACCTCCTGCTACAGTCTAACAGTTTATAGTTTACCAATACCCAACTCAATAACCACCCTCTATCATTTTACCCATTCTCAATAACAACTCAATATTCAACCAGTTACAAGCTTCACAGAGAAACAATCACATTTGTAAGAGCACATCAGCAAAACCGTGTTCAATTCATCAATAATAACAGCTATAGGCAATGTCATGATAGGCAGATTAATATCGTTATGTGCATGTCTTTCTTTTCTTAACGATACACACCCGCTGTCGTCTCAGTCCGGACCCATGGGGGACCTATCTGTCCATCATCGGCGCGGCGCAGGACCACGACCCTCGATGCTGATGGGTGGTCTGCTCGGAGTGGCGGGCGCGTGCTGTGGCCGGTCCCTTGGGGCTAAATAGAAGTAGCGCCCCCTATCACGGCGCGCTATACGCCCTCGATATAGGTACCTCCGTGTGTTAATCACGTAACTCCTATCACGACGCATGTCTCAGCTACCAATGCAATTGACATGCTCAAATGAGAAATGAAAAAAGAGATAGACCCTTTTGGATAACAAAAGCACAATTTCCAGCAAGGAATAACAACACTAACAAAATAATCAACAGTCTCCAAGTCCACTCGTCATACCACCAACAAAATACACAATTTCATATCATAACGCTTAACAAGAGTTTAGAAATCTACTTGCCTTAGCCATCGATAATTACTCTTGGACTTTGCCTGTTCCTTTTCCGTTGAGCTTTCTGAACCAATGGAATCTATTCAAGTATATATTCACAATAAGGTGTTTTAGAACACACACTCACACTTTTATGGTTTAACCGTGACCTAAAGTACACCCAAATTTTATAATCAAGTTTGTAATCTCTCGATTTCAATTAACATTCAACTATCATAATTCGATTGGTATTTATATAATATGATAGATCTAATATTTAATTACCTACCTCAATATTTCAAAACTTAACCCATAATGTGATAAGAATAAGAAATTAAACTAAATTATCTACTAACCACACATAATATAGCAATCATTACCTATATATATTTGCATTATATTTAGTTTCAAAATTTTTCCCAGGAACCACGTTGAACAAACTTTTTTTTTCTTTATTTTGCAACACACATTAAATTATCTATAATCAAACTAACCAATTGATCACAATTCACCATTGAATACCCACTAATTTACTAATTCCAATATTATCACAAATCAAGATTTCTTATTTAATTTTTAAGACTCAAATTGGCAATCATCATACACATATATAATATTATAACAATTACCTATATAATTTGTTTATATGCATATAATGTGTCCACATTAACAGGGTACATACATAGATGAGAAAGAGTAGAGACTTAGCATGAGGCAAGTTCGTCAAGCCGCGGTGCAGAAACCCTTCGCCCTTTTTTTTTTGCCTTTGTCACTTTTTTCTGAAATTAATTATGTATCAAAAGTGGTGAATTTTTACCTATTTTTTTTTTAATTAAAATATAGGCTAAAGGTTATAAGGTTTTTAATTTTTTTATCACCTTTAGCCCTGAACTATGCTTTTCTTAACTCAAGTTACACTAATATTTAAAATTTCCAAAAATGACTTTCTGAGTCATGACACATTTTCAGTTGGTTACTTCTTATTTAGACTCTAGCTAAATTGTATTTTTGGATCAATTTCCCAAATCCCTTCTTAAATCACGTGACAAGGAACTATTTCGTCATTAAAACTTACACCCACAAAAATAAAAAACCTCTTTCCATTTTCCCACTTTCGCACCTGAATTATATTATGTACACCAACAATTAACTTAATATCCTCAATATGTTTATTACATTGAACTGATCATTAGCAAAGTTTGTAATGATCTTATTTCATCGTCTTATATTTCATAAAATAATTTTTAAAAGTAATAAGTACAATGATCAATTGTTCAATATCTACCTATACATAATTTTTAATTATTATTATACGCTTGTGATAATATTATTATTAATGCATTGACACAAGATCATACATTAGTGATCCTCCAAAACAAAGAAAGAATAAATAAAAAAATAAGATAACAAACAAATCAGAAAATAAGCTTTAATTTAACTAATAACATTAGTAATTTTTCAAAAATAACAGAAAAATTAAAATGACACTGTAAGAAAAATCATTATTTTGAATATTCAAGAATCATCACAACAATATTTTTTTTTGAAACTAAAAGAGAACTCACATACCGATCTTTTTAACTCCGAACACAAGTGTTAATAGATATATTTTTATTACTCTCTGCCAGTGTGATTTAAATAATGATTAAATTAATTTTTAGGTACATATAGTGATGTTGAACCCCCTTTCGCTATTTCATATTTTTTTCAATTTTGGTGCCTTTTATTAAAAGTTCGGGCTCCCCACTACTTCCCCCTACTTCCAATACTTCCCACTAGTCTATACGAATAAAAAAATATTTAACAAATAATCTTAAATTTTAAAACAATTCATTTATTGTTAACTATGATTTTTTTTTAAAAATCCATTAATACAGGAGTTACAATTAATCTGAAATATATGACATTTAATAAAATTTGCCCACAAACAATTAGATGATACAAACATTTAATAAATGTTGCCCCAAAAAACTTTTTGAATTACAATCGAAATGCATAAATAATATTTTTCACATCTTTAGTGTCAAAGTGAAAACTTTTCGCAATTTTCGATGTAGTAAGGTTTTTCAGACACGTTTATGGTCAACATTCTGTTTCTCAGTAGGTAATTACAACGGTCCCTGGTGTTATTTTTCATGTGGTTACTTCTTATTTTATACTTAGGCTTAGATTGTATTTTTGGATCATTTCTCCAGTCCTTTCTGAAATTACGTGACAAGGAGCTATCTCGTCATTAAAACTTAAACACCCACCAGACATATAAAAAAAACCTCTTCACGTTTTTTTCCTTTCACACTCATTAGTATATTATGAATCCCAACTCTTAACTAATATCCTCATAGGCTTTACATTGAACTGGTAATGACAAAGTTTTTAATGACCTTTTTTCATTTCATCGTATTCTATTTCATAAAAAAATTTCAAAAGAAATAAGCACCTTGATTTCAATTGTTCAATATCCTACCTATATATATATATGAAGTTATTTATTATACGCGTTTTGATACAATATCAAGAATGCCGTTTGAAACCGAAACCTAAAAGTTGTTACATCAGCTTTCAACCTCACTTTTTTCAGGTTCAATCGAAGTAATTTTGGTGTTAGTTATAAAGAACTACTCCTCTACAACACTCATTGAGTGCCCATGCCAACAAGTAAACCCTTTTTTCCTACGTATGAAATAGCTATTCGAACATAATTTGTATTTATCTTCTTTTATTTTGATAGGTAATAAGATTAACCCTTACAGAACAATTATGAAGTTTACAAACTTTCTATAATTTAATAATTCTTTTGTAATTCAAGTAGCTTATCACAATTATTCCGCTCAAATCTTATGTCCGTTATTGTGATTTTGCACTAATAGTCCATGCGCTTTTCGTTGTTCAATCTCACAACAGTTCTTTTATCACATTACGTCTTAAACACATGTATCTAGTTTTATCATAGAAAATGTAGTTTTATTCCATTTAGAATACACACTAAGAGTTATTTTAACCATTTAGTCTGATCACTTGTCAACTCCAGTACATCAACTAACTCTAATTTAGTTGTTTTTAATGTTTTGGCACCGTCATCAATAATAACTCATCATTACTAGCGAATTTTGAGATTCATATTGCATCATTTTACCCTTCTAGAGTTCTAGTACAACAAAATATTAAATTTATTTGATACTATACTTGTGGCACCTCTCATGTATCAACAAATTATTTCTTTAAAAAATAATGCATCAATATGCAATATCTCAACAAGAACATGAGAAATATAATAATTTTTAAAAATCATTAATATATTTTTCCACTCTAACGTTACATTCAATCACATTACAATTGAGTATCACAATTATGTATATGCAGCATTTAATAACATACAATTAAGAAAACTTAGATTCTATTTTTTTTTCTTACGATTATGTAACACAACCTTAACAAAACACATCTACACTTTCAAATACTTCATAATAGAGAGATTAAAAATTTCAATTTGGTATGTAAATAAAAATTTATAAATTAAAATGTCCAAAACGTCAATCTCTTTAATGTGTTTTTCTTTATATATGTAGAGAATATATACACAATGTTACACTATAATTTTCACATCTGTAATAATTTTTAATAGTTCAAGAAGACAAAGAATTAAGTCTTGGATGCTCAAACAACACAAACATGTATTTTCCTTAGTATGTTCAATGTCAACACAAATTTATGCTCAAAGCAACCCGATATGATAAGCTTAGCCACTCAATACAATTGTTTATAATTAATGATCTATAAAACATTCTATCAAACAATAAGCATTTAACAAACATTCCTGTCACTAAGACTAATATCATCTCTTGGGTTACTTACAATAATTGTAAATATGTCCTTTTTTAATTATCTTCTATTCGACTATTTGTAATTTTGTTCCTCTCGTTGTAAGTTTACAATATAATGTGTTTATAGGGTTTGGGGTTCAAACACCTTTTAAAGTATTTCTATGTCATTTTGCCGACTAACAAAAATTTCATTTTCTTGCTAAATATAAGTTGTTTTCCTTTATGTTTTTAGGATTCACTATCAACGATAAGCTTTAGGCTTTTTCTAAGTTTATTATTTTCGGTATAATTTATTTCTTGCTATATCTCATATTATGTGTTAACATATATGTTTATCCCTCTTTATTATGTGTATTTTTGTCGTCTCGTAGATTGCAGTATTTATTTTTTGTTAGAATTTTGGGGTTAGATTTTTAAAGGGTGTCAAAGTTATTTTTAATATAGAATTTTCATATTTGTTGAATAGATCATTTTAAAACCATTGTTTAAATTTTATCTACCAAATAAATGTTTTCACCTTTAAATCATACTTTCATAAGGATCATTGACGTCGAATAGTAATCATATATAACCACGTTGATAATCTCAATATTTTCCATAATGCGAGTTTAATAAGAACTTTCTATTCTGACGAACATAAGTAGTTCCTAGAATCCTTGAATCTATAAATCATTGTTTTCTTCAACTTGGGTGTAGTGGCGCAAATATACTCGATACCATCCAAATCTAACATCCCATCTTTTACATATTAGTCACAACCCCACAAGATTAACTTTAAAAATAACCACACAAATATATCATCTGCTGCTTAGTCAAGTTTTTCCTTAGCAGAATTATCATTTCTCCAAATTGGAGAAATCTATTCGCTCAATTTTCCACATACAAATATATTAAAAACTTTAAATATATAGTATTGTCACATACCTTCTTCGTGAACACGGAAGTCCAACTTCTCTCCCCAGTTTGAAACTTCAATGGAGTATTGTCATTTGGCTTCCTTGTAACATATCAATTATCCATTGGATTTTACAACAGAAGCCATAGTTTTGATATCAACCTTATTGATTTTACTGATTTGTAGTATTTGCGCAAGAAATACAATGTATATGAATATTCTTACAATTAAATCCTTACTGAAAATACTTCACGAACATTTTAGAATTCTCATAGCGTGAAGTGTGTCTTTCAATCTTCTACTGCCAAACACAAGCAAAAAAAACATATATAGGATGTAAATATTGGTTAGAAAAATCTACTTTCAATGTAATAAATCAATGGAAATAAAGTAACATTTACAATTTTAATTTAGTATGTGTAAGGAATTAATAGGAGTAACTATAATTAACAATAATTATGCTGACTCATGGTAATTAATTTTCATTGTGTTATCTATATATATTGGAGTACACCTCTTTATTCAATAAGACTCATTATCAATATCATGAAGATCAGAGCAAAGGTTAAACTCTTCCCAAAACCTAAAAAAAAAAAAACCTAAGCTCTTCTTCGTGTCCTCTGTTGATCAATTTTTTTTTTCTTCGTCTGCTTCTCTCGTCAACAATTGGCAGCCGATCTCTTGCCAACTCTTCTCCGGTGTGAAATGTGCTTCTTCGCCAATCTCACAATCTCATCCAAGAAAAATTAAACCGATCATATTATCCCAGTTTGGTCGTGACGTCAAGACGCGCTCTCCGCAAATCTTCTCTTAGTGGGTCGACGGTACGAAATAGTGCCGCCAACAAATGTCACCGTCACGACAAAGATGTGTACAACTCGAGGAAACCAAATCCCGCCCATCTGGCGTGGGGCTCTTATCGATGCTCAAATCAATGTCTTCCTTCTCGCTGTGATTAGCCCGCAAATTCAGAAGTATGCTCGTGGTTTTACTACTTCTGTTTGGAATGCTCTTGCTACCCGCTTTAACTCCTTATCAACAACCCATGTTTTCCAGTTGCGTGATCGTCTTCACACCCTCCGCAAGGGCACTCGTACCACGGTCCAATATCTGGACGAAGCAGCCTCGATTATCTCTGATCTTGATGCCCTCAATGAAGTTGTTCCCGAACGAGATGTCATTAATGCTGTTGTTCGGGGACTGTTTTAAAGATACTTTCCAACTTAAAGAGTGATCAATTCTTGCTAATTGTTGAAACACCTATTGAAACACCTGATATTAGTTGTTTTCCTTATAAAACTCCCAAAAAAACTTATTCAAATTCTAAGTTTATTTTTTGAGTTAAAATGTATATTTTGTTTAGTCTGATAAATTTTTTGTGATATAGAATATATCCTTTTAGTTGTACAGGTAAGGGGTATCCAAGCCAATGATTTTGGTTTTAAAAAGAGTGTATATTGGGATTGGTTGGTATATCTTAATTAAGTATGGGATGCGCCTTGCGTGTACCACATACGTTAATAAGTAAAATTTTTTATAAAGTTAAATAAATATTATTTTAAAATATAATATCAACTTAACCTTCGTGAATTCATCTTATTATTTTCTTCCTTTAAAAATAAGGGTGAAATTATAATATTAGATCGATTTTGTGTATAACTTTAAAGCAACGAATCAAACCTTTCAAATATAAGTTATAAAAAAAATACAAAAATGTCAAATGAAATGAATTTGATTCATGTATATATCAGGTAATCAAACTTAGTCAGTGTAGGACAATGAATTTGTTACTCTCAAGTCATAGACTAATTTGAAAAAATATATAAATGATCAAAATCTTACAAACAAACAGTAGAAGATGGAAAATAAAGGGAAAAGAAGGAACTTTACCATAGTAGAACGTAGAACTGCTAGTGGAAGAACCCAAGATGACAAATTCATATTTGGTAATGGTATATATTATTTAGCTGCAACTCTTCGTGTTCTTTAGTTTAAGATTAGAAGGGGGAAAACCTTAATTTATGTACTTACTTAAAGAAAAAATATTCGTTCAAGCCTAGCTTTTCGGGTATGAATTAGGCCTAAGACTTAATTTAACAGATTTAAATGTGCATTCCTTAAAGCTCAAATATTTGAATTAACAAAAAAGTTATTAGTAGTTGATGATGATGATAAAAGAATATAGAAGGGGAAAAGGGGGGGGACCAGGAGTTAAGCCCACCCACAACCCCACCACCAACCCCTTAATCTCGCCCACCCAGCACCACCCCCCATTACTTCCGCTTAGAGCACCGTTTTACACCCCACCCTTCCCCACCGATTCCCATCCCCGCCCACACCTTCCCTTTGCAATCACAAGTTTCCCCTACCAAAACCCCAATCTCGTTCTCCCACGTACCCCCTCTCCCCCGCCCCGACCTCTGCCCACCCTCATCTCTCCCCCCACTACACCGTTAAGCATAACATTCCTCCCTCAATTAATACTCACTACATTCCTCACCTCCAATCAACCAACCATACCCACACTACTGACACATACCTCCCCATGGATCCTAATCCCTTCCCTTTTGTTCTTCTCATTCCAACGACCCTACCATCCCTCTTACTTCTAATCCTTACTTCTTCCCCCCTCCCCTTTCATTTTATATAATATAACTATTGAATCAGTGGGATATGTTCTCATCTTAGATTAACCCCTTTTTATGACTGGGTCTCTTTTCTATCAAGTCAAAGAATGCTTTCACTAGATAGTAGGAGACGAAAATCAATCAACTTCTGGAACAGGTAATTGGAAGGTTCAAATTACCAAATTAAGATCAGAGGGTAGTCAATAGCATTATTGAGATTCAGATCTCAGTAATGCACTAAAGCTATTCAATTTCTACAAGACTAAATCCCTAATCACTATTTTTCAAATTTAGCAAGCAAACTAATCAAAAATCCTTAAACTCGTTAATTCATACACCATTAACACAAAATCATCGTGGCCATTTATCAGATTGTTAAAAAAGATTAAAAATTTATTAATTTTGTCTTTATTGAGTAAATTTTTGAGAATTTTAAAATAAGTGAGTTGATAGAAACTTAAGAGAAATGTTGGGGAATTTCATATATATCCTTCATTTAATGAGGTTCTTAACTACTTTACATTTTATAGGAGAATAATTTGAAAATGATCTAAAGAACAATTGTGGAAAGTAGCATTTCAATTAGTTATGAACTAAAATATTTTTAGTAAGGAATATGTCATATTCGAAAAATTCACTTAACATGGATAAAGGAAGTATTAAATTGAAAATCTTCATAATTACGAAAAACATTCTTACATTATTAACTAACTACTATCCCTATAGTTTAATAATTACATACTGTCTCGCTAATTAATAGTTTCATATCAGATTTTAAAATAGATACACTAGATATGTATTTTCTCTATCAGATACATTACAGATTGGAAAAGAAGCGGGCGAGAGATTCAGAGACATGAAAATACACTTGGATATTTACAACTAACTTTGAACCTCGTTTATCTGAAATACATGTATATTTGGACCAAAATTTTTCACGATTGACAACTTCTTTAAAAAAGCTCATAATTTTATTCTTAACTAGTGAGATTTATGTTGTTTATGTTATTCAGGTTAGTAATGCCAAAAGTAAAAAATAATCAGATAATATAACATTTAATATAATTTTCCAATAAAATAAAGTAAAAAATTAACATTTAATTAACCTTTTCCTCTTTTTTAAAAGTGGTAAAAAAAGGGTTATAAAAACAAATTTACAACTTAAAACAAAAACAAAACAAAACAAAACAAAAGGAAAAAAAAGTAACAAAAAGAAAAAAACTAACAAAGAAAAAAAAGAAAAAAAAAAAAACAAAAAATATGGGTCATGGTATTCATACAAGAGTCTCACATGTTTTCTCATCCTAGTGGGATACAAGAGTCTTTCAAATTTTTTCTACCTTTGCACTCGCAATTCTTCTCATTATAACTGCTAAAATTGTTCTAATGATTTCTTCGTCCGAAATTTTTAGAAATGTTCTATATCCTGTATAATATTTTAGTTTGAAATTCAGTAACTCTCATTTTTTTTATTTTACTAAACATGGACAAATGAAGAAAATTCAAGAATGTGAAGTTGATTTAGGGCGTTCATTAATTGGTAATTTGGGCATTAACTCAAAAAAAATGAAGATATTGAACCGTTACATTGTCAAAAAATGGAAATTTTATTTGTTTGTTTTCACGTGGATACAGGAAGTGTTCTTCAAGTTTGGCTGAGTTTGAAAACCAACAACCACCCTAATCATGGAAAACAAAATTCTTCCTTTTTATTCTGTTGTTGAAAACACTCTTATTTACGTCCAACTTAAAACGAATTGTGTAAAACACAAAAATTGTATCGATAGCCTTTCAAGTTTCTCGAGCTACTAATGAAAAACGAATTAATGTTGTCACGGGAAAAAGTGCTAAAGAAGTTGGAGACGAAGCTGAGAAAATTCTTGACAAGCGCTTCTGATTTTCTATGACGGAACAAATGAAAGAGACGAAAGGATAATGTATACCCCTTACAAAGAGAGAAGATGTGAAGATAGTTGTGTTGTCACTGGCTAGTTTTTTATTCAATGATGACTTTGTCAAACATGTGTGGGGGACTTGATTTGGAGAACCTTTAAAACTATATAATAAATTCTTGATACTGAAAAATGTACTGTCTTTAATATGGTAATTATGTGATCTTTCCTTTAATTTTGTTGTACCGAAAAAGTTCCATGGCTATGATCCAAAAAGGCATTAGCTTTGATATCGTTGTTATTTGATCTTTCGTTTTATTGTAGAAGACTAAGTCCTTTCTATCAGAGATATATTAAGGTTATGTTTTGGTCATTCTGCTTGTTTTTTTTTGGCTATGTGGTGCTTACTTAAGCTTTAATTAGAAGAACTAACAACTTTTAAAGGGGGTTCTACGTTATTTTTCGTTGACATTTTGAAAAATAGATATGAAACATTGTATTAGTTGTTTTCTTTATGTTGCTAGATTTGGATGTTCTACTATCTTTAAGTTTTTTCTAATGTTATTATTCTAGTTAGAACGTCTATATGACTATATCTTGTAACAAGAGGATGGCAAGCATGTGCAAGTCGGACCTTATGGAACATGGGTTATTAAAAAATAATTATAATTTAATGTATTTATATAATTGATTCAAATAGAATATGTTATAGTTCTGTAATTTCGAGTTCATGCCAACGGATTGATGAGTGCTCTATCTTTCATAAAAATATGAGATTAAAATTTTATTTGTAGCTTTTTTTGTTATTCTCTACGTGTTTTTGGATGTAGTAAAAGTGTTTTTGAAAAAAAAATATGAACTTATTATCATAATTTAATGGTCTAAACTATTTTCTGTATATATTGTTCAGACCATTGGATTACTGTCGCCACTAAATCGATCTAATACCATCACTACCATAGAGAAGTCATAAAAGCACCCATATAAGACAACTCAATTAAGGATATCTTCTGTCACACATCAAAGTAAGTATTCAATCTGCAACTAATATGATAATGTATAATAAGTTTTTAAAAAAATCATTTTTCACAATTTTGGGACCACTTAACGAAACATTAATAAATTCCCAACTCATTTTACTTTCTCGCACGTGTGAGAGAGGTGATGAAGTACGTGATTGAGTAAATATGGACCAACTTTTATCTCTAATATTATAAAAACGTCATTTATATGGATATTATATAGGTTGATACACTAGTATCCACTCATCACAAACTCATAATTTGTGCTGTCTGACAAATATTTCAAACACATTGCAAACGACGGATTCAGCAACTTTTGGATAAAGAAGAAAATCACTCAACATTCGACGTCACCCCACCCCCCCCCCCCTATTTCAAAATTATGCGATTCCAAGTAACCACAATCTCCATACAAAGTAGGAAGTATAGCCTGAATCACACTATTACAAAAATTAACTTGATCACTAAAAAAAAATACAAAAGGAAAAGTTAAATTTTGAATTTTCTTTATGTGTAGGGTTTATTGGTAACTGCTTTAGCAATTTTTGATGTTTATTTTGTAAGTCACGATTCGATTTCTTTTAATCAGACAATTATATAGTAGTAATATAGTATTAGTTATGTTATATTGTTGCTATTTGATGTATGAATGTATGGGATGAATTTTCTAGGTTTTGAGTCCTATTAATTTAGGGATCCGGTAAAACTTTAAATGGCGGTTTAGGACTTTAGGTGTGAATCATTGACATATTTGATCCTCTTTTTTTAATTATGATTCATAATTTCTTAATCTCTTATTCAAAAATTAAATGTAATTATGAATGTGTGCGACAATTTCAAAGTGCAAACCCAACAATCCCGTCATGAATCACTCTCTAATAATTTTGTTTTTGAGTATCCTAAATTTGTTTATGATGAAGACCTACCCTTAAGGTCAAAAGGTATATCAAAATAGAATAATTCAAATTCAGGGTTGTTCAAAATCAAATCAAATCAAACCATAATTTATATCCGAACCAATAATTTGGTTATTGAGTCAATGATTCGGATTTCAATTTATATAAACTTCTATGTTTTTTTTTTTTTTTTTTTTTTTTTTTTTTTTTTTTTTTTTTTTTTTTTTTTTGGCCTATCGGTCGGGTCTCGGTTTACCATATTTTCTGATCGGGTCCCAATAAGCACGATAAGAAGGTTTAATTAACAAGTTATATCACGTAAGGTTCTTAGGCCATTTAGCTTTGGGTTACAATCCAGTTTTTCAGACTCTTATAGTGACTTCATATATAGTTGACACTTAAATTTCACAATAATATTCCAAAGTTGTGATATCACTTATTTTTACTATCAATGATCCTAGTCGCGCGAGTAAACTTTAAGTCTCGGTTTTTATCTTTCATAAGTGAGTGAGTCAATGAGATATGCCTGCAATATTTGCAATACGACAATCATGCATTAAACATTATTATGAGTAACCGATCATGATCCTTAATGAGTGTCGTTAGTAAGTACTGTGGTAAGTTTTCACTTTCTTTCATATAAGAAAATTAGCGTAGTGTTATGAGGAATCATTTTCAGTTTGCCAGGTTGGCAATATGGACATCTCTGTCCGGATAATTGGAATTATTAAGTGTTTATGTAGTAAGACTAACGGGAAAAAATTCATAATGGCGCTTAGTACTGTGTATTGTTAATGAGCGAATTCGGAAATGAGGAATTAGCAATCGAGAATTGTGGAATATTACATGGTTAACGGTTAACAATAATCGAATCGATAACGATCACTAATCGATAAGCTAATAAATGATAAATTGATATCTTAATGGTTCCATAGGGGTTTAGCATGATTTGTAATTGATAACCGATAAATAAAACTGATAAAATCCAAAATCAAACCATACTGACTGATACGCAGCCTAAAATTCAACAGAAACGAAAAATAACTCTTACCCACTGAAATAAGATTTTCTTTTGATAATGAAATAGATTTAAGTAAATTAACATGTGATTGGAATGCGTCAAAAAAAATCTCATGAAAGGGGCTATCAAGTTGGAAAACCTTACTA
This sequence comes from Solanum habrochaites, assembly GCA_027704765.1. Lineage (NCBI taxonomy): Eukaryota > Viridiplantae > Streptophyta > Magnoliopsida > Solanales > Solanaceae > Solanum > Solanum habrochaites. Next base: position 38,565,390 of record JAKWJA010002490.1, on the reverse strand, counting down.
GATAACAAAGAATCTGGCATGTCAGATGTAAAGCATTTTTGTATCCCCTTCCTCAAGTACTTGAATGATCACGCGTTCGTACACATGACGCATTTATTTTGAAGATTGACCAAAGCTGCATATGAGAAAATTTGTTCGAAGATGCCAAGCTTACTCGAAGAGCGATTAGGAGGCGACTTAAAAGGAGGAAAGCTACAACATAATTGGATAAAGAAAGAAGCATAAGTTTATAGTTATTTATGGCAAATACTACTTCCTACTTGTTTAAGAAAAACGTGTTTGAGGTGGCAAGAAACATAAGGTTTTTAGCGGAAAAGACAAATAAGAATAAAAAGCCAAAGTTGAGTTCAACAAGGATTTGATGCGGCAAAGTTGAAGTTGAAGAAGGAGTTGAAGATGCGGCGAAGACGACTTCCACACAAGGTAGGAATCCTATGCGTAAGCTTCTAAGTTTCATGAGAAAATGAAAGCAGAGCACAAGTAGGATTTCTAGTTGAAATAGGTTTTGGATTCAATTCCAAATCTATAAATAGGGTGATAGATTCGTTAAAGAAATGCCACACACTTACTAGAGATATAAAACCGGGGTTGTGGTCCGCTTTGAGTAGCTAGAATTAGCGTTTATTATTTCTGAGCTAGGAAATTATAGTTTCTATTCCTCTAGGAGTGGAGTTATAATCCTAGCTTACAGAGCTTTGTAACGTTGTATTATTGAAGTTTTATAAATAATACAAAGTGTTGTTCGAATGATTATTCATTAAGTTCAAACAACAGAAACACGTTGGACGGTTCCTTGAAGAATTCAGGAGGGTAGAATTTCAACAAGGGCACTCAAACCCTATCTTGTAATGACGATATTATCTATTATAAATATAAATGTTGTTTAAAAAAAATGAAGAAAGTGGGCAACAAATATTGACGACTCACGGCTATAAAAGGTAATGATAGAGTTATCGTATGTACCTAATATAGGACATTTTTGGTACACTAATGAGATTTTCCTTGTGATTATTCCACATAAAGGAAAGGACCATATTCCTCTCTTGTAATTTTTTTGCTCAGATATGAATTGGAGGCTCTACTCTTAAGACTAACGCAATAGGAGTAACTAATCAAACGCAAATAAAAGAAGGACGAAAAAGCAAGCAAATATTTTTCAAAGAAGAAGTGCAGGTTATTTTATTTATACATTCACTGGCCTAATATAGGACTTACAAAAATTTATGGAGTTATAATCCCATAAACTACTTGGCCTGAACTCTAGGAAACAAAATTTGCACTAAATACACTATGGGAAAATATCAAGAATAATTTAACTAAAAAAAGTAACAGCTAACGCTAGAAAATAGCTACTGCCAAAACTACGTCAACTAAAATCAAATATGTTGCTGGTGCACGGACTTTAACATCTCAAACAGCCCACATTGATGTTGCTTATTTTTTTTCAAAAAAAAGTAATGACAGCAAACAATGAAGGAGTAGTGTGTAATGTCAATATATGATGTATTATGTAAAACTTCAAGTTGATCAAGAAATGAGGGTGACCTTAAAATGTAAAAACTTAAGTGTATTTAGGTAGTTGATGGGACAAAAAGGTCATTTATCACTTTTTATTGCTTTAAAACATGATATTGGTGTTGGTATTCGTTTTAATCTTAGATGGCGTTCTCCGTTTTGACGAAAATTGTGCATCGCAGGGGTCGTTTTTCCACGTACAACACCTTGTTAACTTGTTTTTAATTCACGTCACTTTGATCCAGGTATCAGACCCTTTCTCTTTTGCTTGACGAGTTAATAATCTCAGATCGTAACCTTATACAATTCTTTATATGACCATTATATTTCTCGCACGCTCACTACACCTCCCTTTAGGCATTCCTTTGGTCTCTTTTCCCTGAATCGCTTTACTCACATCAATTATATCACTTATTCCACAAGCGATTCCCTCTGTTGTGCTCACTAAACTTACTCAATGAGACTCCAATCAATTTCTAGTCTTCTAATGCAACTAGTATTCACTAATATTTAGTAATGTCCGCATATTGTCCCCAACCATCGTCTACAATTTTCTCTATTTCTTGGTAATGACAAGAGGTCAAGTCATCCACTTAATTTTGATAGTCATAACGACCTCTTCTTCTCGCCTCTTAAACTCTAAATTTCGAACCAAGAATTTAAGGTGGGATTGAAAATCGGAACTTGAAAAAATATAAGCCAGACAATTGTAATTATGTTATCCAAACTCTATAAAAAATATAAGTAGATAACGTTAACACATTAGTTTTCAAATATAATTAGCAAGAAATTTATACCCAAAACTTAGAACCCTTCAATCGTCAACTTCTACTCTGTGAAACCACAAAACCGTGTGGTTTGACAATTTATAGGAAATTGTAAACGAAACATATCGATTTTTTCCTCTTAGGTCTATATAAAGTGATTATTGAGATTCTTTTATAGTTAAAGAAATGAATTATTCAAAAAGTTTTGTAGTTGAAACTTTTTCTTGCTAATTATCATTCTTTTAGTCATGATCTAACTTACTTAAAATTATTAATAATTTAGAGGAATTATTCTTCATACCGAATAGTGGATTATAATAGTATATTTAAACAGAAATAATATTAATACAACAACAACGGAGTACTACAATCCAAATAGAGTGTATAGGAAGCTGTTGGTTAACCACCATAAGTTTGAGGGAGATTTTAATTACCATCAATTAGAATATCTACCTACGATAATTCTCTTAAAATAACTGAAAAAATGGTACAGTGCTACACAAAATAAAATATGAGAAAGAAATCACTGAAAATATGGCACGATGCTATAAAAATCAAAGATAAGAAAGTATCACTAGAAAGATACATGGTGACCCAAATTTTGTTCAAATAATTGTTGGCCAGACGGCGACATGCATGAGTAATAGTCACCCTCGACAACGAAAGCTTTTTGATTACTTAGAAAGACTGAAGACACTATCATGATAACATATGAACAAGAGAAAAAACATGATTTTTATTCCTTTTAGAAAGAAGGGTCTCCTTATAAGATTACAAGAAAACTATGCATGTTAAACTATTTAACATGGTAAAACAATACATGGTAAGTACAATTAAAGAAAATTATATAGAAATATTGCGTAATCAACTATATATGGTAGGTAGAAATTCTAATTTATGGTAATTAACAATAGATACAAAGGGAGAGAGGCGGGAAAAGTCAGATATATGTCAATACACTTGGATATAAATATCTAGAATAAATTAGACCTAATTTTGAACCTCGTATATATGAGATACATGTAATTGAATGCGTCAAATACATGCATCGAGAGACCAAAATTTGACACAATAATAATTTCAAACTCATGAAAAAGACATGTATTAGGCCTTAAAAAAATTAAATTTGCTTTATTTACCCTATTAAATTCAGTAACGTTATAACATTTAATAAATTTGACCAATAAAAAGAAGTAAAAAAAAATACATTTAACTTTTTTCTCTTTTTAAAATGTAAGAAAATATCAAATCATTTATAAATGAAAGGTGTCACTATTAGTGTTACCTGTCTTGGATCAATTCCAAGTATTCATAAACCATGGATATGCTATCCTCTCATGCTTTTTTTCACCCTCACCACCATACAATTTATCCTTTATAAGCTCCCAATGGCCATAAAATTTCTCTACACTGAGACTTTTGTGAGTTTTCTGTTCCTAGTTATAGTTTTTTAGTTCAAAATTCAATACTTTTCTCAGATTAGATTTTGCTAACATGGAGAAAGCTAAAGAAAAAATAGGAACTTCAAGGAATGTAGAGAATAAAAATATGAAGCTAAATTTAGGGCTTCCATTGAATGGTAATTTTGATGTTCACTTGAAAAAAATAAATCAGTTTATGTGAATAACTGATAAAATATTTTTTGATGTTTCCAGGTGAATCGCAAGGATGTGTTGCTTCAAGTGTAGCTGAGGTCGAAATCCAACAACCACCTACTCAAGGTATCAAGAATTTACGAAAATGATTATATATATCTAGTCAATTTTAATTTGTACCAAAATTAAAGTGGGAAATAATTTATACGTTTACCTTTAGTTCACGATGTGAAATCATATTCAATTGAATAGAAATAACTTGTGTATTCAGAGGAAAATATTGCTAAAGAGAAGTTCGAAAACTTCGTGCTCAACAATATGGCTAATGTCTACACAAAAGGTGGAAGCACCAAAGGAAAGAAGCTTGAAGGACTCGGATACTCGTGTAAGGAGGATAGATGAAGTAAAGATAGTTGTGTGTGTATGGTCTTTTTAAATGCAAATGAATTTGTCAAACTGCTGTAGGGTGACGTAGTAAAAACCCGTTAGAACATAATTATTGAGAAAACAAATAAGTAGACTTAAATTGTGTTATTTGATCCTTTATTTTGTTGTGTGCCGATAATTCAATGGATATTTCACAAGAAGGCAGTAGCTTTTGTACGTTGTTATTTCATCTTTCATTTTGTTTGGGACTGACTAAAAGTTCCTCCCATCAAAGCTAATTAAGGTTATTTGCAGGCATTCGGCATCTTTTGAGGCGTATTTTTTAAAGTTTAATTCATCTTTCCTTTGTTGTTGTTACTGACTTAAATTGAAGTTCATCCCATTAGGAGATAAGTTAGTTTCCAAATCATTTAGATTGTTTTTTTTTACTCGGTGTTCTTTTGTTATTATCTTAATTAGAAGCAACTACGTTCTAATCTACACAACTTAACAAATATTATCCATTATTTTTCTTTTTAAAATTCGATATCAAGCCACTAAACTAAAAATATGCAGTTGAATTTTAACCTAGTTGTAAAAAGCATTAGCAGTCTAAACATGAGAAAGGAGAAGAGAGTTGTATATGAGTGAATATCCAAAGGGCTAATATAATTATTTTTAATCGACTAATTAATATTGTAAAAATGTCCATTTTTAATTATCTCTATTGATTATGTGTAGTTTTGTTCTTTCTATTATAAGAATTTGAAATATTTAATGTGGTAATTAGGATTTGGGGTTAAAACTTTTTAAACGGATTATTTGTTATTTTTGACTAAACGTTTTTCATTTCTTGCTAACTTTGAAACAAGTGATATATGTTGTTTTCTTAATGTGTTAGGATTCGCTATTAACTGTAGCTTTAAGGTTTCACGTCTATTTCCGCGAGTTTAGAATATCTATTTATTGCTAAAGGTGAAATTATATGGTAATATATATTGTGATCCCTCTTTGATTAGGTATATTGTCTTATCGGTAAGATGTAGTATTCTGGGGTTAGGCTTTTAAAGGCTTATAAGTATATTTACTTAGAATATTAATTTTGTTGATAAATCTTGAAAACCTTAGATTTTAGTTGTTTTTTTTATGTGTTTAGTAGGTCGTAACTATTTTAGATTTTTCGAGGTATTTGTAGAAGTTAGAATTTTATTTCTTGCTAAATAAATACTTATTGTAATACAATATTATTAATTGCATATGTGTGCGCTGCTATTTTTTATTTTATTTTTGCATTGTGACGATTTTTATATAAATACTCTAAATCGTTAAAATCTTACACAAAAAATACTTAATACACAAATATTTTTTAAAAAAATCTAACTTGGTGGGCCATCGTCTTTACCAAACACATAAAAAAGAAACAATATAGGGTGAAATTGAATTGTCTAAAAAAAAGTCGCATTCATGGATAAAAGTAAGGTAATTAAAGTGGTATTTGGCAAATTAATGAGAAATGGTTTGAAGGAAATGAAATCATAATTAATAAATGTGTTATAAATAGGAGGAGTATAAAAAAAAAGACAAATCAGACTATTAGAATTTTAATTATCATAAGAAATATGTGAGAATCATTAACTATTAATATTCATCAAAAGGTGATGTAGATAAAATACATATTCCTTTATCATGAGATATATGTATGTAGGTATATTTGACGCATCAAAATGATAAAATTTGTACTATACACCAAAATGATTAACTAGTTGACTCCAAATGAACTAATGAAATTTCTGAACATATTTCTAATAATGTTGGGATACTGAACCTTCTTAGAAAAAAAAATTACAAAACTAAAAGTTTAAGTTCAAAAGCTGTAATTTTAATAGTTTTTCAAGTGAATATTATTTTTCTAACTTACAAAGTTTTCACTTCTATTTGTCTAAACCTAACTCGATTTCTAAATAGAGGTATATATTTTATTTAAAAAGATTTCTTATTTTTTAAAAAAAAATATTATACTTTAATGGGATTCTTCATACTAGCACTCCCTCCTAAGACCACACATGCAAGTTCACCCTTATACAACTCATGTCACAAGGTTTTTCCCTCTCACGCTTAATTATAATTAAATTAGGAAAAGGCATTGATTTTCTTTGAAAATTTAGTTACTCGCTTGAAACCATCATATCGATCTATTCTATATCTAAATTACTTAAAATTAAATTTTTTCACCCCTAAAATTGAAATGAAAAAAAAAAACAAAAAAAGTAACGCGAGTAAGGAAAATTTAAGTTTTAAAAAGCAATAAAAATGAAAACTCTCCTTACACAACCAAAGCATCACGACGACGAATAGTTGGTGGTGTTGATTGTGTGGTTGGTTGTTGTTGTTCAAATCTAAAAGTGCGGAACTCATGGAACGTCTCAAAATCGTGATTGATAGATTTGTGTTTCCGGAAGACCCACAAAAAGAAGCTAAAAGAATAAATTAAAAAGGGATAAGAGAAAGGGTTTCATTCGATGTTTCTCGATTGTTGATTTGAGCTTTGGGGTGGCGTTTTCTATGGTGGTTGTGGTTGTTTGGTGGCTACTAGTTTTTCAGAAAAAAAGAGAAAAAACAGATTGTGGAGGTTTGGTGGTGATGAATTTGGGTTCTTTGGCGGAGAAGAGGAGAAAATGTTGTATGAGTTGAATTGCAAGATTAGAAATCAATGAGTAGGATTAATGGATGAAAAAATACCTTAAAAAAATTAATAAGTTTAAATAGAATTAAGTAGTGGAAAATATTAAAGAATAAAGAAACGTTAATTATAAAGAAACAAACAAAAAAGAATGTAGTCTCATGATGTGGGGCCTGACAATATACTAGTGTTGAGGTCGCAATTTTTTAATACATCAGATATGGTAAGATAGTGTTAACGTTTTAAAATGATATTAAATTTATTTTTAAATAATAAAATTGTAATAAATACTTCTAATATTTTAAATAAGTTGTTGATTTTTCAAAACAAGCTTAGGTAAAATTTATGTATTTTCCCTTAAAACTAAGTTCCAACATCTTGTCCTCATCATATTATTGGCAAAAGCTTTAGCAAAATATAACTTATTTTAGAATTTAAAAAAGATAAAAAAGATTATTAATGTTTTCATGATCATATCATTTTTTTTTATTAATAATAGCACTAAGATATTCTATATTTAATTTTTTATAAAGTGAGATTAGTTTACCAATGAAGTAGTATAAGATGCAGATTTAGGAAAGGTAAAGGGATGATTTAGACTTGTATGGATTCATTTATTTATATTGGGGGTAGGAAAGAAAATGCCAGAGGAAGAATCGAATCTTAATGATAAAGTAAAAAATTTAAATAACCAACCAACTGAATAGAGCCTAATAATTCCTCAAACTTATTATGATAATTTTATCACATATTTAATTTAAATTCATAAAAAAAACCTTGATATACAGATAATATGATAAAGTAGGACTCGGCTTGGAACTTGTTTGAATCACACTATTAATAATTTATTAAATTTTTAAAAAAAAAAACATTTCTTTCTGGTATGTTTGTCTAAAAAAGGAAAATCTTAGGTGAGAAAAATTTGTTTGATTAAACCAATTTAAAAAATACTTTCAAGTAGAACTAAAAAGTTTTGCCAAATTTTGAGAAGTGTTTTGACCCAAAAATTCTTCGGTGAGAAACCAATTAGTGATGGAGGAAATGTTATTTGAATTGTATATTTATATTTAGAAAATAATCCAACTCCTGTTAATATTATTATTATTATTATAAGAATCAGTCAACCTAAATATATAAAAATTTAAAATGGATGTGTTCAATGAGAGACATGTAAGAAAGAATTAGTGATACGTACCAATCATAAAACATCACAACGAATTCCAAAGTATTATTGTATTTAAAATACACATGAAAGAGTACTAATGAAACAATGGTTTGAATAATTATATTTTTGGTTTACACATATTTTTGAATTTTTCTTTTCGATTTATCAGAAATAATTTTTATCACGTACATATAAAAAAAGTTTGTGTGTATTATGTTATTTTTTTTCTCTCCAAAAACTACGTATGAAAAACATAAATATGTGCTATTAAGTCGAAATATAGAATTAAGAAATGCCAGCACGAAGATAGATTGATTCGCTGGTAATTTACTTGCCTCAATTTAAAAGTGACTCATTGTGTTGGATTTTATTATGAACACCAAACACTTAACTTAATATTCTTAATTGGTTTATAACATTGAACTGATCATTAACAGAACTTATAATAATGACCTTATTTCATCGTCTTCTATTTCTAATATTTTTAAAAAGAAATAAGCCCAATAATCAGTTGTTCAATATCTATCTATACATATATTTTAAGGAGTATATACGCGTTTGAGAATATTATTATATGGCGTTATACACTATCATAACATAGTGACTCCAACACAGAAGAAAATAACTAAAAAATGTAGATAACAAACAAATCAGGAAAAAAAAGCTTACATTAAAGGCTAATACAATTAGTATTTTCAGAGAGACGACGAAAAATTAAAAAGACAGAAAAATCATAGTAATAAAAATAATATTTGATATACAAAAAAAAAAAAAAAAAAAAAAAAAAAAAAAAAAAAAAAAAAAAAAAAAAAAAAAAAAAAAAAAAAAAAAGCAATCAAAACACTTATATATTTTTCTTAAAACTAAAAAATATAACTCAGATGATTGTCTACTTGTTAACTCAAAATCACTGTGGTTAATTAAATATATTTGTTTTTGTCTTCCTACCCGTGTTTCGAGTCCATATAGAGATCCAACTAAAATTTCGAATTACACGTTATTTTATATTTAAAAATTGTGAAGTAGTTAAAAACCTCCTTAAAAATAATGTTAACTATAAAGAAATAAAATGAAACAACCTCTTACATTTTCTACCTATGAGATTGTCCTTTAAAAAAAAACATAATCCGTAAGTTTAACAATGGATGAATAAACTCTTAAATAAAATTTTCCCTAAGATAAATATAAACATGTATATAAAATTGGCCAAAAAAAAATTTTAGAATACATACATAATAATTCATTATCTGTAGTGTGAAAGTGACAACTTTTCAACAAATTTACTGCAGTGATTTTTCAGACACTGTAAAGTTGATTTTGTTCTCAATAGATAATAACAACGAACAGTGTATTTTTGGATTTCAATTCCCAAAGTCCCTCCTTAACCACAAAATAAGTTCCTTCACGTTTTCTACGTTCATACTTGATTGTTTTTCTTGTATAACATCCTAGACATCTAAAGGTTTCTTCCATCCCTTCATCATTGAAATTCCACTTCAACTTTTATAGAGTTTTTTTTTCCTGTTAAAAAGTTGTTTAGTTTGAAAATTCAATAGCTTTGTAGTTCTTTAGCTTTGCTAAAATAGAGAAAGCAATCATCAAGACAAAGAGAAAAAGGATTGTAGAGGAGGAGTGTAGACTTAAATTAGGGCTTCCGATGGAGACTCAAGAGTATTGAGGCAACAAAATTATCCATTTCTGTGACAAGGACGTCTTCTTTGCCGAGGGATACTGAAATGGAGTGTAGGCAAAGGTTGGAGGCTGAAATGGCTTGGAGGCGAAGAATGGATGCTGAAATGGATTGGAGGCGAAGAATGGAGACTGAAATTGAGTGCAGGCGTAGAACGGAGACTGAGATGGAATGGAGGCAAATCAATGGTCCATCTTCTGTGATGAGGACAGCTTCCATGCCGCCAATGGAGACTCAAACAGAATGGGGGAAAATGAGTGATCCATTTTCTGTTAATAGGACGGCTTCGTTGCCACCAATGGAGACACAGACGCGCGGGGACGCGCAGCAGAATGTTATAGTTGTTGAGGAAAATGAAGGGAATGAAACCTCTTCTTTGCCGTCACCTGGTGGATCTGGATCTGTAGGAAGTGTTGGTTCAGCTGGAACTAGTTTTGAAACCCAACAACACCTACCTAATCAAGGTAATCGAAAACTAAGAAATATTTTTTTTCCTTCAGTTGATGTAACTTTCAGTGAAGGTGCATCTGGTAGTTCTAATGCGATACCTCCAGTCAGTGGCACATTGGAGCAAATGCAGCATCTGGTAGTAGCAGCCATTGAAGCTACTAATGAGCAATCACCCGACTTTTCGGGAAAAGAGGGACTCAGAAATTTCTTGCTCAAAATGCCTGGTGTTTCCACTAAAGGTGATGGACCAAATGGAAAGAAGACTGAAGGATTTTTATACGCGTATAAGAGGGGAGGAGAAGTGAAGATTGTTTGTATTTGTCATGGTTATTTTCTGACACCAGCAGAATTTGTTAAACATGCTGGTGGAGGTGATGTTGAAAACCCTTTAAGGCTTATAACTGTCGATCCTAATTAATTAAGCTTTGTAGTGACAATGGCTATTGCCAAAAAACTGTAGAGGTTGAGATGTGTTGATGTACATTTTTCCTTGTGGGTTGTAACAAATTGACTTCAATGATATTTCCCAAAAAGGCATTAGCTTTGGATATTGGTTGTGTTAGAAAAATGATTGTGTGCTATTAGAATAGTTATTTTTTAACAGATAAAAACATTCATTTTGGACACACGGATAACAATTGAGTGTGAAAGAAAATTGTTTGGTGACCTTAACCTTTTCCTATTTAGGGTTCTGCTTGTCTCGAAAAATAATTTAAGCGAATCAATTTAATATGAGATTATTTGTTTTATTTTTTAATTTTATTATTTGTAATAAGAAAGCGATAAATATACTTTTTGCTTTCATTTATTTGTATGTTTTATTAGTATTTGATATGCTATCTAGGAAAAAATTCGTGATTAATGAACTTGACAAATATAAACTTAAATAGAGTTTCCGCAAACGACTAATTTCAACATTAAATAATTCTCCCGTTTTATAATAATCTGTGAAAACTGAAAGAAACTACTTATCCATCGACTTTTTAGGGATTTTGTAGCCTGCAGAATAGCCTGAGTTCTATTTAAATTTAAAAATAGTTGAAAATTTATTTCGATGAAATTCATTTTATGTTTGACTATATTATTTGAGAAACATATTTATTTTGTAAGAATGTGATTTACACGCTAGTTTTTTAGCAAATTAATCATAGTTTTCCTTAAAGAGTGATGAATTCTTGCTAATTCTTGAAACACGTAAAACACCCAATATTAGTTGTTTTCTTTATAAAAAAACCCCATAACAACTTGCACCAAATTCGAAGTTTATTTTTTGAGTTAAAATTTTATATTTTGTTAAGTCTGATAATATTTTTTGTTAATATATAATATATGTTGTTAGTTGTACATGCTAGGGATATCACAAGCGAATTGATTTTTTGGTTGTTAAAAAGAGTATATAGGGTTGTTGTTATATCTAATTAATTTGGGCATGCACGTTGTGGTGTACCACATACGTCAATGAAATAAAAATCTTTATAAGTTAAATAATATTATTTTAAAATGTAATACCAACTAAACCTCAGGAATACATTTATTTATTTCTTCATGAAAAATTAAGGATGGAATTATAATAGTATATTAATTAGATCGATCGTGGGTAAAACCATTTAAAGACAACGAACCCCAAACCTTCCAAATATAATTTATAAAAAAAAACAAAACTGTGAATGAAATGAATTTTGATTATACAGTATTATGTAATCAAAATTAGTCCATGCAGGACAATGTAGAAAGTCATACTTGATATTCTAACCTATTGAATTCTTTCCTCAAATTATTTTCAGTGTTCTAAATAAAGGAAGATGTCAAACTTGCGATACACTTAACTGTTACTCTAGTGGAAGAACCCAAGATGACAAATTCGTATTTGGTAATGGTATAAATGAAAGCAACTCTTCATGTTCTTTAGTTTAAGATTAAAAGGGGGAAAACCTTAATTCATGTACTTACCTAAGAAAAAATACTCACCTAGACCTAATTTTTAGGGTATGAGTTAGGTCTAAGACCTAATTTAACATAATTTAATTATGTATTCGAAAAAGCTGAAAAAATTGAAATTAACAAAAATGTTATTAGTAGTTGATGATGATGATAAAAAATATATCTTTTATCACTTTTCTGTTCTCTATATTATATAAATATCGATAAGTTGGTATGTGTTTCTAATCTTAGATTTAGTTCCCTTTTATGCATGTGTATCTTATTAAGATCGTCGAATCCTCTCTCTTTTCTTGACTGAGATTGAGGAATCAACGGACATGATTAGTTTTGGATTCACATGAAGATAGAAAAGCTTTTAGAGAAAAAGAAGAACAACTACAACGTATGATTAGAAAGAGAACCAACTTGGATGGGGTCGGAAACCTCTAAACTAGTCATCATCAATTGGATTAATCATTTGTGAGACAATATCAATCTCATTTTTTTCTACATACCATTCAAAACAAAATAACCGTTGTCTTGTGGATCAAGGAAAATTGTCAAAGGCGAATTTTCTTTTTAACTTATCTCTCCCTGATAAACTTCCCTTCAAAAAAACAATCAACTCATCCTTAAAGGAATCCTATGCATCTACAGTCATTAATACGACCTTATAGTTCTTGTAGTCCAATGGACAATATCAAAGTATTGATATTCCGCTCAAACATCAAGAAAAACAATAAGGATTTAAATATGCATAATTTACTTAAATCTCATAGTGTTAAGAGCTAATTACATTATTTTCCTTTTTTTTTTTAAATTACAAAAATCTCTTAAAATTTATGGATTTTGGATACATTACTAGACTTCCTGATACATGACTCGACTTTCGGATACATAGGTGAGGGATGTATATGCGAGGGGAGGGATGTATCAGAGAGGGGGATATGACATCCGGATGCATCACTTGACTTACAGATACATCAGCAGACATCCGAATACATATGTGAGGATGTATTAGGGGAGTTATGTATTTGAGAGGGAATATAATGTATCATCGAGAGGAGAGTGACGTATTCGAGAAGAGATTTTTGAAATATTTTTAAATGATAGAGAATTTTAGAGATTATGGTAAAATAAGATGTGTATCAAAATTTGTAGGTGAGGGTGCCACTATTACGGAAAAAAGGTAAATCTAATATTCGATTTTCGAACTTCTCTTAGAGCGGTGACCCAATCATAATCGCGAGGACATTATACAATACTTCATATTGGGTTTCACAAATATATATATTTAAATACGTTTTAAAAAAAAGAGAAAACTATTATACTATGATTTCAGGAGAGAGCACATGAGTCAATGAAACCAGGTGACCCCCTCATGAATACGCCCTATGTGGTTTAGGTTATTTTCCTTAGTATTTGCAAGATAGTATTCAATTGAATTTATCCCTTATATGCGCTGCTTGCTAATGCTTCTTCAATAATGTATCTCTAAACCAGATTTAAAATAAGGTGAAACAGTTCTAACTCCGGGTATAACAACAGTTCATCTCGGTATAATTATCATTATTATAGAGTGGGACAACATGAATTGAAGTCAAAACTTTGAAACGTGTATTTATGATCGATAAAAAGTTATTTTTTCTCCCAGCTCAACGGATAATTGTTCAAACCTCCTTTCAATTCAAATCGAAAAGTATTTTTGGTGTTAGTAAGAAAACGACTCGTCTACAACACTCAACCAAGTGCCCGTTACCAACAAGTATATTTTATTACCTACAGATGCTAAGCCATAGGAACATAATGGTATTATCTTCTTTATTTGGTGGTAAAAAATTAAACTAAAGGACAATTTGTGAAGTTACAACTTTTATGAACCAATAATTCTTTTGTAAATCAGTGTCTTATGTTATCAATTATACTCCTTTTATCTTTGTCGTTATTGTGGTTTTGCGTTGAAAGCCCATGCGCTTGTCATTATTAATTTCACAACAATTCTTTTATCACATTACGTCTTAAACACATGTATCTAATTTTAGCACAAAAAATATTGATTTTATTCCATTTAGAATACACACTAAGAGTTGTCATAACCACTTAGTCTGATCACTAATCAACTCCAGTACAACAACTACTCTAATTAGTTGCCTTTTATGTTATGGCACCGTCATCAATAATAACTCATCATTACTATCGAATTTTGAGATTCACATTGCATCATTAGATCCTTCTAGGGATAGAAAACAAAATTTAATTTATTTGATACTATAATGTGGCACCTCGCATGCATCACAAAATCATTTCTTTTCCAAATAATGCATCAAGAAGGCAATATATCAACAAAACAGGAGAAATATACGAAATTATAAGACAATGAATAATATTTTGCCCTATCTAACATACATACATCATATACAATTGGATCAAACTATCACAATATGTATATGCATATTATTAACATAAATTAAAAAAAAAACATAGATTTTTTTTCTTTTCTAAGAATATGTAACCACACTCAACAAAAACACATCACACTTTTAAGTATTTCTTAATCGAGAGATGAACTTTCATTAAATTTTCAATTGATAGGTAAATTCCCAATTATAAATTAAATGTAAAATCATTCATCGCTTTGTTTCAACAAAACCTTTTATAAGGTAGAGAAGAATATTCACAAATGTGACACAATAATAATTTTCACATCTAGTATTAAATTTCAAGAAGTTCAAACAGAATTAAGTCTAAATTTGGATGCTCAAAAAACACAAACACGTAATTTCTTAATATGTTCAATTTCAACACAAATATATGCATCTAAAGCACCCCATATATGATATCTTAGCCACTCAATAAAATTGTTACAAGTTAATGGTCTCTAAAGCACTCTATCAAACAATAAGCATTTAACAAAATATTTTGTCACCAGACTAATATCATCTATCTCAGTTACTTTAAATATTGTAAAATATGTTTTCTTTTTAATTATCTCTAGTCGATTATTTGTAATTTTGTTCCTCTCTTATAAGATTTTAAAATATTAATGCGTTTATTAGGGTTCGGGGTTCAACCTTTTAAAGTATTTTTATGTTTTTGCTCGACTAAAGTTTCATTTCTTGCTAAATATAAGTTGTTTTCTTTATATGTTAAGATTTGCTATCAACTGCTAGCTTTAAGGTTTTCTAAGTTTATTTTTCGAGTTATAACTTTTATTTCCTGCTATATCTAACAATTGTGTTAATATATATGTTATCCCTCTTTGATTGTGTGTATTTTTGTTCTTCTCGTAAGATTGCAATATTTATGTGTGTTATAATAGTGGGGGTAGATTGTTTTAAAAGGATTTCTAAGTATTTTTTGACTTACAAATTTTCATGTGTTGATAAATCATTTTAATCATGTGGTTAAAATTTTATCTAACCAAATAAAAGGTTCAAACTTTTTCATGTAATGACCCGAAAGGTCATTCTTATAAATTTGATTATTCTTTAACTTGGTTAATTAATTAATGAGTAATTGTAGCATAATTGAATTAATTGGATATTAATAGGCTAGAGTGATAATTTATAACCACCTTATAGTATTTGATCCATATTATTAAACTAAAATTACTAGGGTTGTCTACATATAATACATAATTATTTTAATCAGATAAAATAAAGAAAAAGAGAGAAGGGAACAGAAACTCACCATCGGAGATATGGGAGCCGACTCGATCAAATTGCAGGTAGTTGAAGCAACTTTTAATTGCTAAGCTACAAAAGGTGCAAATAATATTATATTAATTTAAGTATTTCGGAAATTGAAGTTATCTTTAAAAAAAAAATTGCAGTAAGGTAGCGTTCTTTTTGTCCTTTATATTTATTATTTTTTTTAAATTTTGATGGGATAATGTTTTCTTTCCCACTACTAACTGATAATTCTCAAATGATTTGGGCGTGAGTGGTAATGAATAATGATGCTTGAAATTGATTGTAGGGTTGGTGATTCGACTATTTGAGATTATTCTCATGAAGTGCTCGTATATGGTTTTGTTGTTTCAAAACCTATTCTAGAGTGTAATAATTTGATCTCAAATTTGATGAGTTGATATATACCAAATTAAAATATTAGGTAGTATTATATGAATATTATTAGGATTATCCGATATAGAGGAATTTAGACTTAATCCTAAGCTTGAAATTAAGAACTTAATTATAAATTTAGGTGAGTTATTGGGTCCATTCTAAACATATGGAAACGTGGGTGTTGTTAGTTTTAAAATCTTATAGTGCTCATTTATTTGAATAGATTTCTTTAAGTTGGAAGTTCAACGAAACAGGAAGGCTCAGTTTGGGGTGGACTCTCTCTATTTTAAGGCAGTGAATTTCTAAACTCTTGTTAAGTGTATGGAATGCGTGTATTCCTTGTGCTATATGTTGGGAGTAATGGGACTTGGTGATGGGTTGACTTTGTCCCAAATTGATTAACTTAATGAGAAAACAAAGGGTAAATAAAGGCAATGTGAATAATGGGTTGGTGTGATGTGTGATAATGGAGAAGATTGAAGGCTGTGAATTCATTGTTGAGTTGTTGTGAATTGGCAATGTTATTAAAATAGTGTATCCTCTGTATTTTTGTATGAAGGTCATTGCATTATTTTTATGACATGATTGTTGAAAAGTGTTATGTGCGTTGAGAAGAATGAGCATTTAAAGAGGATGTACC